>CM029550.1:18650051-18671490 GCA_017141385.1 Sogatella furcifera | reverse complement strand
AAATATTCATTTACAAAGACTTAGTACATTACTGTAATTGGTACTGGTAATTGACGTATCATGATTGTCATGATGTATCAAACGACCAATAGCGGTGCTTCACCGTTAGTATAAATACTGCTGCTCTGTCCGTTAAGTTTTAGTTTACCAGAGATTGATAATGGTGTAACAACCGAAACCGGTATCTCGATTTTCTAATAAATCAGTGGTTTGACAACATCTTGTCTTTTCATTTATTATAGATAACTACCACAATATCAATTTCACAACTATTCAAAGAGATTCCAGGGAATGATTATAATACCAGAAATAGCGAAATTTACAGACTTTCTAGTCATAAAAAAACCAGCTGTGATCAGATAGTGAGTTGAATTTCGTGGCGCTAAATTTTTCAATTTATTGTCATTTTTCAAGTTTTTAGATGATTATTCAAGTGGATTTTTAAAATTATCAATTTCTTACATCAACCTTCAAAATCCAAAATCCTCTGGTTATTACTTTGGCATCAAAATATCTGTGTTTAGAAGATTTCAAGAAACACAACCTTCTCTGGACTGAACTTTTCATCAAAATTGGGATCGAGATAGTGAAGGGCATGTGCCTGTTTTCTCTTTCCTTATCATGATTATGATTGTGTGTGTTGTCTCTCCCTGAATAAATAAATAATACAATAATTTGTATGCATGCCTTCTTACTGAAACGTCTAAGAGAAAATCGAACTTCTTACTGAAATTACGTATTTGAGTGAAATGGCGACAATAAATTTCTCTCAAAAATTTGAGTAATGATACTCTGCGAGCTCCGACTTGAACTATTTAGCTGCTAAATAGTATGAGCTAAGTCTCTAGCAGGTTTAGAACCCATTTGAAGGCATCAAATCCGTATTAAGAAAAAACCATTCAAGTGGCCACTACTGGTGCTTTTCCCTTAGTTATGTTGTTATGTATCTTTCTTGAAATGAGATGTTATTATAGGCTACCATCTGACTTCAGAGTTCTGAGTTCAAAGTGTTATTGTACTTTAAATAGGTGTTCAGTGGCAATCATGATGTATCAATTACCAATAGCGGTAATTGGTAATCCCTCATAATTCTTGTCATCCCATCTCTCACAAACTAGCAGTTTTCAATAGTATGATTCACAGGGCGTTAACAATACCTATGAACCATGACAATTTTGTTAAGGAGATTAGCACTATCAAACAAATAGCTGTAACGAATGGGTATGAGGAAATTATGGTGGATAGGTTGCTGAGTAAAATTAACAGACGAGTCTCAGTCAATTCCAGCTTTGTAGGGATGAACAATGAGGAAAAGATTTAGGTAACAATTTGCAAATTTAGGCTTTGTTTCTGATAGAATAGGTGGAGAATTGAAAAAGAATGGGTTTCACGTTGCTTTTAGAACTAAACCGATTTTAAATAGTCTATTAATAATAATAATATTCGTGTGACCTTGCTGGCTCAGGTCTGGTGTCAGAGTTTTCAGGTCGCTCCTGATCAATTTCAGGGCCTCTGACATGACTTAACGACTGTTTTTAGGCAGCCGGGACCGACGGCTTAACGTGTCCATCCGAAACACGAGAGAGTGGCCTGAGAAAAATTCCTGGTCTGACCTAGGTTTGAACCCGGGACCTTTGGGTTGCAACGCCAGCGCTCTACCCACTCAGCTACGCCACCCCCAATATAGTCTATTTAGCTGTAGTAAAGACAAAATTGATGTATGGGATAGGAATGGGGTATATAGGCTTAAATGTGGGGATTGTAATGCAACCTATGTCAAACTGGTAGAAATTTCAGAATTAGGGTGAAAGAACATATCAAAGATTGGAATAAGTGTAATGGAGATTCAAACTTTGCTGAACATTTAATAACAAATAATCACATGTTCAAGGCCGAGGAGAATGTTGAGTTTCTGCATTTTAATAATAAAGGTAGAACTCTCAACATTCAGGAAGCTTTAAAAATAACCAGGACAACTAAAGATCATTCACAGTTAAATTTGAACGACCAGATCCATTTCAATCAATACAATACCACAAATCTAATTTTATCATAATTTTTTAGTCAGATATTACTGTATTAGTTCATTCCGTTGTTTTCCTCATCTTTCCGTATATTTTTACTCATATTTTGTAGGTTACTGTAGCTATTTATCGATCTTAAATTGTATTTTCTGTTTGAAACGCCATTTTGTAATGTTTGAATGAACCGCTAATCGGGGAGGAGCTTGTCTAGGCCAATGGCAGACGTTCACGGTCATTGGCTCAAGCGTCGACCAATAGCGGTGCTTCACCGTTAGTATAAATACTGCTGCTCTGTCCGTTAAGTTTTAGTTTACCAGAGATTGATAATGGTGTAACAACCGAAACCGGTATCTCGATTTTCTAATAAATCAGTGATTTGACAACATCTTGTCTTTTCATTTATTTCCTGGAATGTCTGGATGTTGTTCAGAAGGTTTCTAGCCAAAAACAGCTAATATTTTGGCGTAAAAGCAGACTGGCCACTACTAGAGCAAGAAACCGAGGATAATCTAGTAGTGGCCACTTGAAAGATATTGTTGTAGAAATTGTAGATATTGTTGTAGAAGTTTATGTAAATTGAATTTATGTTCTCCTAAGACTGTTTCAAATAGGTTACAGAGAAAAAATAACTTTAAACGTCTATTTTATGGTTTACCCTCACTTTTCTAGTGGCTTGTAACCAACAACAATGCATTACCAATTCAACTCATTTTAATATAACCTTATATCATTTCTGGCGTTATCACGTTCTGGGATGTAAAATTAGCTTACTTAAATGATTGCGACAAGCAGCTTGAGATATTGAATTTTAAATAAGCATAGAATATCATGTGGCCACTATAGAATCAGTACCTGGCCACTACTGAATCATAGTGGCCACTTTAGAATCAAAATCGAGTTCCACAAAAAGTTTAATAATTATTTTTTGAATTGAGATATCTGCCATTTTAAGTAATAAGTCAATCAAGAAGGATCTGGGCTACATGTTCATTGAGTTTGAGGTGAGATAAAATGATGAAATGGACTCACAATTCTGCATAAACAATAAAAAATTCCTTAAACATGGCCACTACTGGTGCTTTTAACTTATCAATATTTTGAGAAATGAAGGTTTAATAAATTATTTATTGCTAATGCAAAATCAGCTTGAGAAAATAATAGCTTATTTCATAATTTGAATTTCGAGCAACATAAAAGCATTCAACATTTTTCTAAATTAAAACAAGATTATAACTTATTTGAAACAAATCTATCAATGTATATTTGTTTAGAATTGAGTTGCAAATAAATTGATTTTGAAAATATTGAAGTTTACTACAGTATAATAACCTCGTCTCCAATTCAGTTTGAAACTCGCTGATATGATCGAGTATGGCATCTTTCAATTCCGGAACTACTATTGAATAATCATCTATTTCTCCTTCACTTGTGACTATTTTATGCAATGAATCTTGAGGGTCGAGCTCATCTTGCTTGTTCTGTAACAAATTGATTGCAATCAAATATTGTGAAATATAAATCATGCAAATTATTTGGTGCACATCGCCTTTCCCGGTGAGTTATAGTCGGCTCACACAAATAACTTTCGAAATTGTCACTACTGATTTTTTATTTTCAAACATCTGGAAATCCATATCTACACTTAATTGAAGGTAATTTTACCAAAATGTCTAATTTTAATTGATACGCTTCACTTACCTTGGATTGATGATTAAAATTTATGTTTTTGGATTATGTAAACTTATATGATTCTAATTTTAAAAACTGAATTATTCTCTTATTATTTCCATGCGAAAGGAAATCATTAGATGCAAAGAGCTTCAATAACCGAATTGAATTACTTTCATTAATAATTATTACATTCCATTTCAAGCTACACAAGTTTAGTAGTATATCATTTGAAATTCCCGAAATGTTTACATCTATTAAATTATTGAGTGAACAGAATTTCTGTGGAATGAGTTAATCATAACTTCAACATCAACTCTCCTATTCACTAGATAGTTCTCTTCAATTAAAGAAAATGAGAATGGAATAAATATTAAAAAATTAAATTGGAGTACATCAAGTAGGAGAATACTATCAGGAAGGAGATTTTGACTCAACATTCTTCAAATAGTATTCTTGTATAACATGATCAATAAAAAGTTTATGACAATAATTTACCTTACGCGCCGCTGTGTACTCTTCTCTTATTATCTTGAGAACACGTCGGACCATATTACCCACTGAAGCATGGACTGGAAGAGCTTCTTCCAGATTCTTACCATGTGTTTTGATCATTACAAGAAGACGCCTGTTGAATACAAAGGTTAATGCTATAACTGGTCAAATTGATGTATAGGGCTACTAGCCCAATCAAATTGTCATAAAATTGTGCCTCGACCAAACAAAAATCCTGTTAATTGATTTTATTGTCTTAATCGGTCCATTTGGGTGTTAGTAAGAGTAATCCATGGTTTTCCACCAAAATATCAAACATCTCAATATCAAATATCAATACCAAAGACGGCTTATAAAGAAGTAAAAATGGAAACATACCTAAATTTAGCGATTTTTCGCAAAGTTGACAAAAATTAGCAATTTTTGACGAGCTATAATTCGCTTCCTATCGGAGGTAGAAAAACGTTTAGGGGATGAAAATTGTAGGGAATTTTATGCTCTTTAAAAAAGTATTGAATAAAAATATCGATAGAAAAATCGGTTTCTGAGATATTGTGAAAAAACTGAAAAAAGCCCGAAAATTTCGTGATTTTTAGGCTCCCAAAAGTTATGCCTCCAGATATTTTGGTGGAAAACCATGGATTACTCTTACTAACACCCAAATGGACCGATTCAGACAATAAAATCAATTAACAGGATTTTTGTTTGGTCGAGAGTACCATTTGATTGGGCTATACTATCTTATAATAAATAAAACGATCAGCTTGAAAATGTGACCTGGGTGGTCACGAAACCATCCATGGTCGTGTACCGAATAAAAAGTGTAGAAAAGTGACAACATCTATAAGTTTTTATTTCATCACGGAACGTTTCTACAATATCGACTGCAACTCAGTTGAATTTTTAATAAATGAAATAATGAGTTACAATACCCTTGAAAATGATTTTATTTCAACACAATAAGTTTCGAAATTATCAGTAATTTTCAAATCTAACACAAATGCACAGTAGGCTAAGTTAGGTGAAAATTATTCTAATGATTTTTGTTCAAATTTAACATTCTGAAGGGTACTGAGATTCATTATTTTAAACTAGTGTAAATTAAAATTCTTTGTATAAAAAATATTCGTATAGCTTATAATTTGGGGAGACCCTTACAGGTGGGTTCGACCTCGCCAATGTGTACTTGGCCAAATACTGATTACCTATCCAAGAGTAATCCACAGTGTTCATGACTCAACTTCACGAACACTAAGCGGCGGCCACCGCTAAAGAGTGTAGATATATTTTGTAGAGGGATTCAATGACTTCAGAAAGACTTCTTAGTTGGGATAAAATAGTTGAGATATTTTTGTATAAGTAATCATAATACTATTATTATTAATATTATTATCATGATTATTATTTCTAGTGGTATACAGTATATCCATTTTTCTGGGTAAATATAGATGTCATCAGCTTATTCAGCAAAATGACATCCTTTCTATTTTGGCATATTAATGAACTTACTATAGATGGAGTGCTCAATATGATAGCCTTCTGCATTTGATTTTGTACCCAAACACGCAATCTCCATTCCCGCTTCCTCTCAGGTGTAGTTTTTTCAAGCAAAGAAGACATTTTGTCAAGATGGGAACTCCAGCTTGGTCAACATTAGTTCAGAAATCATAAATTTGTTCTCAAATTGTAGGGAACATTATGATCTACAATTTAAGACCAAATTTATAATTTTTGAACCAATATTGATCGATCTTGAATCATTTTTCCATCTTGCGAGAGTGTCTTCTTTGCTTGGACTGACTATAGTTAGTTCGGTATAATTATTATTATTATACGAGAATCACACAAAAACTAGAATTATTTAAAAAATACACCTTTTATACGGAATAAAAGAATTCCTTCAATGTTGTTACTGTAGTATCACATTCAAGTCTTTTTGTATTTTCAATTAAATACAGCGTATTCACAATCTGACGCCATGAATCTTTCATGCAAATTTGCAATATTATTTATAATATGACTTTTAAAAGATCTATTTACAGATAATGTTGGCTTTGGAATTGGGTGAGCTACTCACTGAGCATTTTTCCAGTCTGCTTCTTTGATAATATCCTTCAATATATTAACGGTCCTGTTCGTTATGGTAGAAGTACTAGAAAATTTCCTGAAAAATTATAACAGAGATTAAAATTTACAAAATAAGTAATGAATACAAGGAATGCGGATAATTGCTTACATGCATTGTCATTATTTCCTTCACTTTGACTCTGTTCTCTGTTCAACGACTGCCAGTTAGCGTGAAGAGCTTGTTAGGTGTTGCGACATCATCTATGTTTAGTTTACTGGTCATGAATAAAAAAGAGGACTAATAAAGTTATGAGATTGATTAGTAATATTCATAAGTTATCTATTCCAAATAACTATAAAAGTCACCTGAAAAGTCTGGAAACTTGCACCACCATGAGAGACAAACTGAGTCCTTTCAGAGAGGTACGAGATGAGCCTAAGATGGAAAGTGATAAATGAAAAGACAAGATGATGTCAAACCCCTGATTCATTAGAAAATCGAGATACCGGTTTCGGTTGTTACACCATTATCAATCTCTGGTAAACTAAAACTAAACAGACAGAGCAGCAGTTTACCAAAACCGGTAGATCTCGATTTTCTAATAAATCAGTGGTTTGACAACATCTTGTCTTTTCATTTATCACTTTCCATCTTAGGCTCATCTCGTACCTCTCTGAAAGGACTCAGTTTATCTCTCATGGTGGTGCAAGTTTCTAGACTTTTCAGGTGACTTTTATAGTTATTTGGAATAGATAACTTATAAATATTACTAATCAATCTCATAACTTTATTAGTCCTCTTTTTTATTCATGACCAGTATAACTACCACAATATCAACTTCACAACTAGAAATCCAATTTTCCAACTTCAAAATCCAACTCCATAGAAACCCAATTTTTTGTGTAGAATGACATGATCCACACAGCCGAATGCTCGGCTAGTCGGCTTAGATCAAACAGATCCTGAGACTCGCCATCCTCAAAGCCGGCATTAATCCGCTTAGCTACATGATCCACTGCACCCACTGTCGATCTCCTACCTCAGAACTCAAACTGCATGTTGAAGAACAGGCCATTCTCCCTGACTCAATCACCTTTCCAAGGACAGAAATTATGGAGATTGGCATGAAGATACGAAGGCTCTCACGATCACACTTCTTGAAGACAGGGGCGATTCAAGAAATCTCCAAGAGATCAACGATTGGCTTCATGAGGTCCATCTTCACTACCAATTAGTGTTGTATGATCTGCTTAAAATAAACTTGAACCGTTCAAATTGAGGTCATTCATCATTATGATTATGAGGAACAGTGGAGGGCCCAGCACATAACGCTGAGAAACATCATACATCACTTCCTTCTCCTCTGACTCTGACAAAGCACTCATCATAATGACAGCTTGTCGGCAGTTCTTCAAATAACTCCTCAACTTGCTCCATGCCTGTTCTGCATATAGAGCCTGTTCCATATTTTGACAACATTGTAGGCTTAGCAAGACATCATGAGGCACAAAACCAAAGGGTTTTGTGAGCCTTTATACACCAAACCTTTTGATAGTCTATTTATATACAGGAGAGTAATCAAATTATGATGTATATGATATCCAAATCTAATTTTACCGAAATTTATTTTTTACCGAAAGAGATTTAAGAGACATAGGACCACAGAGAGTTGGAAATACCTGATGAAGAGACCATACTGCACAAAAAAGGAGTATATTGGGGAACATACATTTCAACACCTCAGAGTATGGGATCCTCTATCTACCACACCTTGACGACCCTAGCAGTAGATATATTTCAGACCATTGACGATTCCCCAATCTTCGGACTGTGAGGAAGACATCAGAAATTAAAAAAGTGAGTAAAATCAAAAATACTTACCCAGCTTTAACTTTGTTTATAAAGTTTTTCATCAACTTTGCACCACGATTGGGTTTTTTGTGCATTTTTTCCATGACTCACAACTAAAAAAATTAACGAATAAAACCTTAACTCCAATTTTAAATTATAGCAGATTCAGATTAGTATAACTATCTTATTACACGCAAATAAAGAAAAGGACACTAATTAGACTGAATCACTGAATTGAGGTTATACATAGCCTCCGAAGGGGTGTATGTCACAAACTCCAAGGATCATTAGCTCCAAAACCAACCCGCCACACAGTTTCACAAACTCCAAGTTCAAAAACTCCAAAACAAGATCGGGGCACGAACAAGAAGGATACAGTATCATATACTCGTTTGATACTGTATCAAGTACTGAAATGATACTGTATCATCAATTTAAATGATACAGCCTTCTACAATGATACAATTCAGTATTTCAGTAATTTTCCCAAAGTATTCTCGTTAATATTATTGAGTCATAAACTAATTAATCATGAATAGCTGACGTCTGTTAGGTGGTTAGAGAATGACTGTTATTAATTCTCAGCTCTCTCAGGACAGTTGGCGGGCTGTCTGGAGTGATGAATTTTATGAAAAGATAACTTTTGGTTTGTAAAATTTAATTAGGCTATTATACCGTACGCCTATGTCCCTTAAAGAATTACAAATTTATTAATTTTTGAAAAGGAAATTTATTTCTTCATGAATAATTTCACATAACCTACATCTATCTCAGTTTTATTTTAAAATTAGGCTTATGATGACTCAACTCTCAACAATTTTTCATATATGACTATGTTATGGATGCTCCAACGCAATAAATAATATAATCATTGTGACTCATTTAAATGTTCTGAGAACCGAAAAATTTCAGTGCATTTATAAAATACGTTTAACTCCATGAAGGATACTTTTATTTATTTTGCTTTTGAAACTATTATGAGTTTCAATTCATTATATTTGAAATTAATTTATTCATTTAAATAATGGCTACATTATATTCTCCTATTGTCGAATTTTAATCAATAATTTTTTGCTTATTGTCATTTCATCACGCATTTATTGTTCACAATTCAAATCTAACCAAGAATGAATTCATAAAGAATTTTTTCGAGTTATCAATTTCTTATTACATAACCAAATACTTACTTAAAATTTTTTTGTTTATTCTATAATAAATATATTTGAAAAACTTTCAAAAATCGACATTTTCAAATCCGACTAAAAAGAAGAAAATAAATTTCTGGCCAACTTTGAATCTCTTTATGTCAGGGCCGTATTTCTAAATAGGCTAAGTAGGCTGCAGCCTAGAGCGGCAAATTTTCGGGGCGGCAAATTTTCAAGGCGGCAAATTAAAAAAAAATTCAAAATTTTTAAAAGAATTCCAAAAAATAAATTACATCTTCTCTACGACTCCTGAATTTACTTTGAAAAACATGACCTACTAGTAATTCTTAGAGCATTATTATTTTAGTGCATTATAAAATCGGTTTGATCTCTGAATAAACTAGCTAAGCGCAGCTTGTATCTGGACAATCTGACAATACTGCCGCTTTCGATGGAAGCGCGACAAGATGTTCCAGCTGACAGACTGCACTGCTGCTGAGAGCGGCAAAAATGTGTAACAGCGGCGAGCGGCAAAAGTGTATAGTGGTATAAGTGATGAGTGAGGTTAATTTAATTTTCGATTTGTCAAGCGAGAATACTAAATACAAGGTAAAATATCATGGGCGGATTAAGGGGGGTCATGAGGGGTGCCCCCCAGATCGTCCCAGAGAAAAAAAGAAAAGAAGGAAAGAAAAAAGAGAAAAAATTGAAATAAAATATTTTTATAAAAAACGTCTCAAACTGCTAACATCAAAAACCCCAATTAACTCAGGTTAGCAGTTTAGGCTAAGATTCGACCGTTTCAGTATCTGGTCCACTAGATCGGGGGCAGTGAAAAAAACAGAAAAAAGAAATAAATAAATAAAATGAAAAAAGAAAGAAAAAAATTTATATATAAAATCTACGCCTCAAAACTGCTGCTAACATCAAAAACCCCAATTAATTCGGGGTAGCAGTATGTTGCCAAGATTCGACCGTATCAGTGTCTGGTGGACCAATTATTTTCAAATTTCTATCTAAAAGTTATTTATTTTAAATTTGAATATTTGCGCTTGCAACCATCAAGTTAGTTAGTACACCTTATTTGTCCAAAGGCGCGCTGCCCACGTAAAAAAAGCCTTCTCTATTCAAATATTCAGAATACCACGGCCTCACTGACCATCTGACCTGAAAAGACGCGAGAATTTGGCGCGAATTTGGCATTATTTGAGGTTAAGTGAGAATTTGATGTCTGTGGTTTGTGCTGTAGTGAGTCGCTGTACATTTTTTCGATCTGTTTTATTAGTTTTGAGTTATGATTAATCAATCAATATGAGTGGATCATTCCAACATTATATCTCATAATGGTTAGTACTGAATTCTAACATGTGTATCTGAACCTTGAGCCTGTCGCTCGGTCTGTTCCATTCCTGCTCGCGGGTCATCCTAAGTCGCCGCTCGTCGTGTCTCACCGTCCAGTCCGGAACCTACTGCTCGGTTTGGTCCGGTCCTCTTCGCGGGTCCAGCCAGGTCGCCGCCACTCAAATCTCGCCGTCCAGTCAGGAGCCTGTCGCTCGTTCTGGTCCACTCCTCTTTGTGGGTCCATCCAAGGTTGCCGCCTTATATCATATTTCGATATATTGCTAATTGCAACCCTTTTTACTCCATTGAATTTCTCTGATTACAATTTTGATCATTGGCTCATTACTGAGCATTACACATTGAAACTTCATTTCTTTTATCTCTTATTTTATTAATATTACATTTGGATTTTTGGGTAATTTACCTGCCTTCCTTTGGCTGCTGAAGTATTTGTCAAATGGCAATCTCAATTCATTAATATAGGTAACTTACATTATTACTGTTTTGTATTCATGAATTTTCTCGTTCAACTGCCCTGGGTGCAGTTCTCTAAACTTAAGACAGTGTGTCACGCTTCCTGAAAGATAAGTTACAATAAATCTATTGAACTGTTTTACTTGAACCTTTGCTCTTATTTGGCGTCATCCCAGCTACCAGGTTTATTAATATTAATCATCTTTCATTATTGGCATTTTGCATTTGTGCAGTATAAAAAATAAGTATACTCTCTATATTTTTCAAATATTCTTTATTTACAAAAAACATTTATTACAGTTCACTGCAATTCCAATTTGAAGCACAGATCCCTCACTTTGTTTTCGTAACAATCTTCAACCCTCCAATACGTTATGTAAAGTTTTCATAATTGAGCAATTATACTCTGTATTATAATAATTTTGTGATTTTTAATTGTACGCCTTGAAATGATATGCCCTTGCTCCCTTGATAGGCCTATACTTTTTTGTGAATTGAAATATAAGTAAAACTGTGATCATAGGTATTCATCCAGGAATAAGTACCGTACATAAATATATTTTCAAAACGTATAACTTGAAAGAAGTCAGAAAAAAACTACAAACTCGCCTGTGTGTTATACCTAACACAAAAATATATTCTTCTTGTCGGAAGTGGCGAGAACTTACATGTAAATATATCTTACTACTGATTTGACTCTGACTGTCAGCCACTTACCCACGTATTCCCCTTAACCCATAATGACTCTGAATAAGCAAAGTATAAGCAAAGAATATGGAGAGATATATATTTTATATTCACTGGTATAAGCCACAGGGAGGCGGCAAATTTACATTTAGCCTATAGGCGGCATACTCTTAAATCCGGCCCTGCTTTATGTAAGTTATTGAATTATAAATATTTTGTTGAAACCTTATTGGTTTAGAATTCCTTGTAGCCTACGTGTTTTTTGTAATGGTTTGTGATAGAGATTAGCGGATAAGATTGAAAATAGACAATTATGTCAAAAGATAATAAAAATATTCCCATTGCTTTTAATGGTGGGGAGACCCTTTCGGGTAGTTCCACCTCGCCAATGTGTACTTGGCCAAATACCGGTTAACCATCCAAGAGTAGTCCACAGTGTTCGTGACTTGACAGTGTAGCTATATGATTTGTAGCAAATCAAATGTGAGAACGCACATGAGAAACTCTCTGATAAAACAGTTGATTGAGAAATGATTTCAATTCTTTCAAATGGACCGACTCCTACTCTACATGGTTGTCAGTTTTAAGACCATAGTCTTTTTTAAAGGTGGCTATGCTCTAGCTCGTGTGGAAGTGGATGAAAATTAATTTATTTGAGCCACAGTTAATTTTGCAACCTGCTACAAATTCCTTGTACATACATGTTTTGTGTTAATAACTGAATATATACGGTAGTAATTTTTGTCATGCTAATATTGAAATCTGAATTTTATGTTTGATTTCTGTTTAGTGGCAATGATTAAATTGAATAATACGTAGCCTGAATTAAGACTATCGATCAAATGCAAATCATATAGAAGAGTTTCCAGTGCTAAAAACTATCTAAAATTAATATAAAAAATGATTCAAGGAGAATGAAATGGAACATAGTTTTAAACGTTTATTGGTCAAACAGTACCACCAAAGATTTTTCACCAGTGAAAATGAACAAACAACTTAAAACAAATATCACAGTTATTTTTAAAATTAGTTCTTTTAGTACATATTTACATTGCAATATTTTCAGTGGAATCAATAGGCACTTGCAGTGAATTCCTGATTCAGGAAGCCTATATTTTTATTTTTAATACCCAATATTATTGTACTGTATCCAAAATTATTACCAAATCTTATAGCAGTAGTTAACGAATTTTAACCTATCTAGTGGTTTTTTGATAATGTGTAAAATAGTTACTTATGTTGAAGTTCAAAGGGAAATATCCCGATTAATTGAACCTAGCTAACTACAAAATATTGTAAACATTCGAATTATTAGAAAAGCATTCTAGCAAACATTCCAATGAAGAAAAGAGAGGAACACAAAGAGAGCAAGTGTCAGACTTTTACAACATTCATTGTTGTGAATCAGTTGTTGATAACATATTGTCATATAATTCAACTAGTATCATAAATTAACTTGATCCAAAAATTATCACTATTGATTTTTGGACAAGCAAATTTTTACGTAAATTTCAAAAATGATGATATTGTAATTATCTAATGATTGCATTCACTATAAAGAGCAAATGGCTGTTTTCAGTCTATCTGATTTAAGGCCGCCTTCAAATTCAAAAGCCCGCCGTTTCCTGCGAACCATATGCCTTGGCACAATGATTGGCCAATGACAAAGCGGCGTGCCAAAGCCAGTCGAAGTGGAAGGTTTGAATAAAAATTAGGGTGCGTGACGGTTTTTCAGGCGTATATGATAACAATACCAACGAATTTTTTTAAAAAATTCATATAGGCCTAGCTGATGCCTATAAGTTAGGCAGTTGGAAAATTAATTTTATTATGCTTAGCTCAGTCAGGACAGTCCGAATCTGTCTTCGTTAACGAATTAGTATAGCTGTGGTTACTTACGTTTTTTGTATTCTCGCAGACAGCTCGCCAACTGTCCTGAGAGAGCTGAGAATTAGGCGTGGCGTAAGCTGGGACGCACTCAAACACGCGCACGACGAGCCACGATTCAAAATGCAGCACGAATTTTTGACCAGCGTATGCTGAGAAACAACTCATTCACGCACACTCCTCTGAGTCCAATACGGAAATTATTCCGTATTTAATAAAAATCAATAAATTAATGTTAATATATTCACTTTTTAAAAGAAGAAAGAAAAGAATAAACAAAGAAAGAAAGCATTTCATATTTTTTTTTAATGTGCCACCTAATTTACTGCTGGATAGAAGGGATGGGGCAACTCACTATTTCGACAACTCGCTGTTTATCCAAAAACACCGAATTGTCGCTGGGGAGGTGACTCGCTGTTTAGACAACTGCGTGTTTTTTGAGAAATAGCGAAATTTCGTTTTCAACTGAGTTAGGCAACTGGCTGTTTCGTGCCACAGTCCGCCATCAATAAAACTCATATGTGTAGGAGGGGCATGCAAACTTTGACGCTAGTCTGATACCTGATATACTTCGACGCAAGTCTATGCAGCTCAGTCAATATTGGTTCGAGAATCATGAATTTGATTTCAAATTATTGTGGGGAACATTGTGATCTATAAAAACTCGGTGAATATTGGTTAAAGAATTATGAACTTAATTTCAAACTATAGGAAACATTGTGATCCATAATGACTCCAGCTCGGTCAATATTGGTTCAAGAATTATGAATATGATGAATTATTGTGATCTATAATTTGAGACAAAAATTTTTTATGTTTTAACGCAAATTTGGCATATATCTTATATTTCCAATTAATTGTTGATAAGCCATGTACGCTAAGTAGGCTAGAAAGTCTGGTAATAGGCTTAAATTATAGGCTTAGAAAATAATAGGCTTAAATTCTGCTAATTCTTGACATCAAATATATTTTTTTCGAGAAGTAGGCCTATCTATCATTCCCAGTTTTGTACACGAACATGACCTCTTTTCACATCTCTTCCCTCAAGTTACCGTATGTCATTACAGTAATGAGTAATCTGTAATTGAGAGATCAATTAGACCATCAATATATGGTCCACTACATAGTTTGTATTATTAGGTACCTATATATTATACGGTAGGCCTATTAAATAGAAGATTTTGTATACTGTAGATGATGGAAACAAGTGTACTCAGTTTCTTCTCCTATCTGTTGGTCTACATACAGCACTTTGCGCCTGAGCAGTGCGTGTGGTAGCAATGTGTTCCAGAATTTGTTGCAAATTGTTTCTGATAACTTACTTGCAACTCACATAATAAGTGAGCATCATTTTCAAGTCAGTATTGTATTTTTTCACTTTTACCCAATTGGAAAAGGATAGCGAATTTAATTGGGAGAAGACAAAACATTCAGGCCTAGGATTGACAAAATTTAATATTTACACAACTCAAGATAGGCATACAATATTTATAAAAATATGCGCCTATAATTAATTAGGCCTACATTTATGTTGGCTACCGGTAACTAGGCCTATAAAACTGTGGATTACTTATACAGTAGGCTACCTATCACAGATACTGGAATACAATGTTATAGTATCCGTGGTAGGTACCTATCAGCCCATACATAGTGCTATAACAAGAATTCAATTCATAAACTATTCTGTGAAGTTACACTGAAATTGAGTTAACAAATACAAGTTAAGACCATAATAACCTAATAGGAGTAACTTATGTATTTTTAAAATTTATACATTGTGCTATAACAAGAACTCAATTCATAAACTATATGAATAAAGTATTCATAAATAAATAAATTATTCATAGATAAATAAAGTATTTATAAAGCTCTGAATAAAGTATTCAAGTACAAATTAAACTATAAAAAGTGTGGCTTGAAACTATAGTTTTCAAGTATTTCTTCAGAAAATATTTTAACTTTATAGATAATGAAGGTTTACTTAGTTTTATCCACACCTTTTTTTATTGTTTGAGTTGTACTTGAATACTTTCATTTAGATAGGTAATAATATTTTTATTATATTATATTCACAGGTATGAGAGAAAGAATTCCTATTAACCAATAGTGTAATCAAAGAAGTCAATTCCTTCTTTTTAGTGCATTTTAAAAAGTTTCTATCATTTTCAAAATTATCTTTATCTATTTACTTTTCATATAAAGTTATGAATTTAAGAAATTTCTACAAAATCTGCTAGATGCAAATCCTGAACCACACAGAATCTTTCGGGGTTAACTGGTCGCTAAACCAATCTGAGCAGAAGTCTAAGATAAATTATTAATTGATCCCAAAAAATTATTTGAAAATTTTTAATTGAGAAGGTTCATTTATAAAGGTTGAATTGAATAAATCAATACCTACACTAATAAAGAAAACACTTGAAAAATTGAAAAATTTCACCAATTCAAAAAGTCATCAACAATAAAAAAAATATCCTCATGTGTAAGGTACAGCTGGATGAACACATTCTTTAAAAAAATTAAAGTTATGATGGAATTCGTCAAACATGTGATTAAAGCCGCGTATCGACAGTCCGAGGCATGTCCCACGAATGCCTCGCAGTACAGTCTGGTGACGCAAAAATAGTATAAACTCATGGCTGAGACATATGTGTGAATATAATCTGCAATAATCAAAAATAATTATAATTATAGTATAGTATATAATTATAATTATAGTATAGTGTATAATTATAATAAAAATAATTACGTATACTAAAAAATCTGCATTTTTTGTAACCAAAAATGCGAGCACACGAACAAATTGACTAGCGCCATCAAGCGGGAGACAAAGCAACTAAGCTCTGACAATTGATAATTTGGACTTTGGAGGTTAGTTTGTGCTAAATTAGTAGATGAAAATTTAAGGCAATGTTTATTATTTATATATTGCCTATTAGAACCTTTTGCACCCAAATAGAATTCTCAATCACAAAAATGCATAGGAATAGGGTACAATTTTGAGGTTATAGTTTGTAGAATTGTTCGTTGTGCGTTGCGAGGCAACAGGCTCTGCTCGCTGCGAATTGTGTGCCGCGTTTGCCTGGCTGCTAGCAAACCCGGTATCGACTTTATTAGTATCGACCTACAGAGGCTTTACTCCAGTCTCCAGCTCGGTCAATATTGGTTCAAAAATGATTGATTTGGTCTTAAATTGAAGATCGAAATGTTAATTGAGACCAGATCAATAATGTTTGAACCAATATTGACCGAGCTGGAGACTGGAGTAGATGGTAGACTAATAGTAGTAGCAAGACTCTTTTTTGCGTCACCAGACTGTACTGCGAGGCATTCGTGGGACATGCCTCGGACTGTCGATACGCGGCTTTACTGATACATATGGTACATGTATACACAAGATACATAGATACATAAATACAGATACATACATATATACACATTTGCACGGTAAATGCACGGTACAAGCAAACTAGACTCACTTTAAATTTAATTTATTCAATTCAACAACTAATTAATACCGAATCCAACAAAATTCAAAACTCAATAAAAATCACTTATAAATGGAAATTAACTTACTTACATAGTAGTTACTATAGTTTCGACCTGTTGTGTGGTCATCTTCAGACTCATGAAGATGCTGACCACAAAAATTAAAAATTAAAAATTGAAAATTGATCCCAAAAAATTATTTGAAAATTTTTAAATGAGAAGGTTCATTTATCAAGGTTGAATTGAATAAATCAATACCTACACTAATAAAGAAAACACTTGAAAAATTGAAAAATTTCACCAATTCAAAAAGTCATCAACAATAAAAAAAATATCCTCATGTGTAAGGTACAGCTGGATGAACACATTCTTTAAAAAAATTAAAGTTATGATGGAATTCGTCAAACATGTGATTTACTGATACATATGGTACATGTATACACAAGATACATAGATACATAAATACAGATACATACATATATACACATTTGCACGGTAAATGCACGGTACAAGCAAACTAGACTCACTTTAAATTTAATTTATTCAATTTAACAACTAATTAATACCGAATCCAATAAAATTCAAAACTCAATAAAAATCACTTATAAATGGAAATTAACTTACTTACATAGTAGTTACTATAGTTTCGACCTGTTGTGTGGTCATCTTCAGACTCATGAAGATGCTGACCACAAAAATTAAAAATTAAAAATTGAAAATTAAAAATTAAAAAATTTAAAAAATTAAAAATTAAAAATTTAAAAAATTAAAAATTAAAAATTAAAAATTAAAATTAAAAATTAAAAATTAAAAATTAAAAATTAAAAATTAAAAATTAAAAATTAAAAATTAAAAAATTAAAATTAAAATTAAAAAATTAAAATTAAAAATTAAAAATTAAAAATTAAAAATTAAAAATTAAAAATTAAAAATTAAAAAAATTAAAAATTAAAAATTAAAAATTAAAATTAAAAAATTAAAAATTAAAATTAAAAAAATTAAAAATTTAAAATTAAAATTAAAAAAAATTAAAAAATTAAAATAAAAATTAAAAAATTAAAAATTAAAAATTAAAAATTAAAAATTAAAAATTAAAAATTAAAAATTAAAAATTAAAAATTAAAAATTAAAAATTAAAAATTAAAAATTAAAAATTAAAAATTAAAAATTAAAAATTAAAAATTAAAAATTAAAAATTAAAAATTAAAAATTAAAAATTAAAATTAAAAATTAAAATTAAAAATTAAAATTAAAAATTAAAAATTAAAAAATTTAAAAATTAAAAAAAAATTAAAAATTAAAAATTAAAAATTAAAAATTAAAAATTAAAAATTAAAAATTAAAAATTAAAATTAAAATTAAAAATTAAAAAATTAAAAATTAAAAATTAAAATTAAAAATTAAAAATTAAAAATTAAAAATTAAAAATTAAAATTAAAAATTAAAAATTAAAAAAAAAAATTAAAATTAAAAATTAAAAAATTAAAAATTAAAAATTAAAATTAAAAATTAAAAATTAAAAATTAAAAATTAAAAAAAATTAAAAAATTAAAATTAAAAATTAAAAATTAAAAAATTAAAATTAAAAATTAAAAATTGAAAATTAAAAATTAAAAATTAAAAATTAAAAATTAAAATTAAAAATTAAAAAATTAAAATTAAAAATTAAAAATTGAAAATTGAAAATTGAAAATTAAAAATTAAAATTAAAAATTTAAAAAATAAAAATTAAAAATTAAAAATTAAAAATTAAAAATTAAAAATTAAAAATTAAAAAATCGGTAAAAAATGTTGATATTTGGTGGGCAGGTTCAGATGAGACTAGAAATGTTGTGTTAGAATATATTTGAAATCCGTTCAAGATTAAGCAAGTAATAAGTTTTTAAAAATTGTAGATGTATTGCAAATTAAAAATTTAAAAAATCGGTAAAAAATGTTGATATTTGGTGTCTAGGTTCAGATGAGACTAGAAATGTTGTGTTAGAATATTTTTGAAATCTGTTCAAGATTAAGCAAGTAATCAGTTTTAAAAAATTGTAGATGTATTGCTAGTTGCATATCTTCCACCTTGATACGACAAATCCAAATTGTAAGTTCAATGGTTCAGCAAGATTATAGATGAACTAATTTGGAAGATAATGAACTAAGTTTTAATCTATGACCAATATACTTTCCAAAGGTTACACTTCATATTAGCGTTTTACTGTTTTTCAGAATTTTTGGAGTTTTTCTTAGATTTTTTTATAACAAATTGGCAGAAAATGTTGGAATTAAGTAAACAGGTCCAAATTAGGTCTAGAAATGCTGTGTTCAATAAATTTCTAATCCCTTCTGAACGGAATTTGCAGGCGAGCGGAGCGAGCCTTTTTGTCTCAGCTGACACTGACAGAGGTTTTGCAGGCGAGCAGAGCGAGCCTTTTTGTCTCAGCTGACACTGACAGAGGTTTTGCAGGCGAGCGAAGCAAGCCTGTTTGTCTCACTTACACTGCCTATACTGTCGGGGGTCCAGGGGACAAAGCCCCCTGGCTAGGCGGAGAAGGCGAGCAAAGCGAGCCTGCCGGCTAGTTCTGAATAAAATGGTGCCTGATTTGTCAGGATTCAATGATAAATAACTGAGATGACTATTTTAATTTCAACCTTTCACATTCAATATGGTAGTTTGGAAAAACTTAGTGTGTAATACGGCCTGCAGCTCGTGTGTGTTTCTCTTGATGCAGCAAAATCACTCTTTGCGTACTGATACACAAATAACTATATTGTACTGTGTGAAGGAGGCAAAATGTGTTTTTTACCTGATGTCTTTATTAATAAAATTATTTATTTATTTGCATTCATTCAATATTTCTCAACATGCTAACAAACAATGGAAGCTTGTTGTGGAAATACACCAAAACTTTGCCCAAATTTCATCCAATAGGCTTATTTTTTCCCAATTTTTCAAGTCTATATTGATTTTCCTTCATAGTTTGCTACTGAATAATTATTTTAAACAATCAGAGCACATTTGAGACCAAAAAAGGTACGTCAAATGCTGCATTTACAAAGTTGAACCACTCATAGAGGAAATGACTCCAGCTCGGTCAATATTGTTTGAAAATTATTGATTTTGTCTCAATCGTAGGAAACATTCTGACCTTCAATTTGATCCCAATCAATATTTTTTTAACCAATATTGACCAAGCTGGTGTCATTTTCTCATCTTGCCTTATTTTATCAAAATAAACACTCACTTGAGAAAACATTCACTTAAAGGTCGTTGCTCATATTTTATATTCTCATTTCATAACATTACATGGTAATAGAATGAGCCACTTTCACCATCAGCTAAGTTTAGCTAGGCTTAAAATACCGGGATCAAATTTTCGAGTCCACACGCTTCAAAAACTTTTGGACAAAAAGAAAGCTCACTCCGCTCAATTTGCGGCTGCCTCCGCATGCGCTTCCCTAGTTATTTGGAAGATGGAAGTAGTTATGTGTGTAGGCCTAAGAAGCTAGAATAATATTGCTGAAAACTCACCCAAATGTTAATTCGTGGTCCTAAGTTAACTGCATACTGGATATTAAACAGTAAATAATCTCTATTATTATGTTTAAATCATAGAGATTATTTGTTGAATAGAAAATATAAGATTCAACTACTAAACATGACATAACATTAACCTATTTTGTTATGGTATCTGATAACTATTATTTCTGATCTGCGAATATCTGATACAGCCTCTAGCAATAAAACAGCTCTGAATCATTCTGTATTTATAATGCAACGTAGTAAACGTCTCCAAAACATGCTGTATCTAGATCGAGAACTGATGTGCAACGGTGTAGCTGACTGTGTACGGGTGCTCAGCCTGGGGATTACTCGATTAGTCCAGTGCTCGATTAGTCCAGTCCCTATCCTACATTAAGAAACTGAAAAACTGGACTAATCGAGGCACCTGGACTAATCGAGGCGCAGGGGTTCGATTAATACAGTGACTCAATTAGTCCAGTTCTTCAATGAGATGAGCGAGTGCCTCGATTAGTCCAGAACTGGACTAATCGAGGCACTGGACTAATCGAAGCCCTGCGTCTCGATTAATACAGTGCCTCGATTAGTACAGTTGGCGTACTGAATTTGTACCAGGTGATGAATCCACTATATGCGTTGACAAGGAATTGACTATATCTAGACGGCGTCAAAGTGGCCGTCTAACAAATTTCAAATAAAACCAAGGCGGCGCGGCGCGATCTTTGAATTAGGTTGCAAATGACAATAGCTTGGTTTTCATTATACAACCATGTTGTATTTATTTTAAATTAATTTTTAATTA